>KZ112947.1:7442-35947 GCA_002120325.1 Daldinia sp. EC12
TTTTTTTTTTTTTTTTTTTTTTTTACCTTACGATATACCACACGAGCCTGTTACCCAATCGAGATAGAAATCGTTCCGCCGTCTACAACCTTTGCTCACGCCGGTCTCCCGTCTAGAACGACTTGTCGGCGAAATACGAAAATTGAGAAGTGATTATTATGTACTAGAGTCTATGTCCGTAGGTAAAACCCGGCCGCGGTTGGTTAACATGTGCCGGAGTACCCTTTTATCGATTCATCACCGCCGTTGCAACGTGATGATCTGAAGTCCAAACATCAAATTCATTCTGGGCGTAATCATATGGTATACAATAAGCAAAAGATTACCGCGCTAATAGAAGTTGACCGATGAGGGAACTGGACGTGAAGGTACAAGCACGTGTCAACCAACCCAAGTTGTATGGTTTAATTGAGTCCAAGTGATCACATGCAACTAATATCCTCTTTGGCCACTAGGAATGAGATGGCTGATCCCGTCGCTGTTGGCACTGTGAGAAAGAAAAGTGAGAAACAAAAGCATATGATAATTGCTCGCTTCCCCTTGGGGTCTGAGACATTGATATCCGGTACCGAACGAGCAAATGATTTCTCATCCGAGATCCTTTTAACTTCTCTCTCATCTAGACAACTCGCACATCCTTTGCTAACATGTGTTTTCATGAGATTGATCCGATTTATTTATTCTCTTATGCGGCCCTAGCCGTTGTCATGAACCGTAGCAAGGGATACGGGTTGTTGTTACGTAGTCACAAGTTCCCACTTGGGGCTGTTGTAGATCCCAACGTCACTGAAGGTTGCCCTCGGTCCCAGCTGCAGACCGCGTGAGCGAACTGACGATGTGAGTTGCCGACTAAGTGGGATTAAGTTGGGTTCAATTCAAGTTCCAACGCTTCTAGAACTGAAACTCTAGATGGAATAGCGCAACGGCTAAAGGCATAGCAAACGCATAATACATGATAAAAAAATTGAATGAAGCCCATTAACAGAATTGACCGATCAATGATTGTCGCGGACATTTATTCACAACGCGGACGTTACGGAACTGAGACCCCCAAGACCAAGATCGATCTTCATGTGCTCATACTCGTTAATTATCAGCCGCTCACAATTAAGCATAATAATCATGAAACATTTTTGTTGAAATGTCTCACGCATCCGCTGCTAGAACCTCGGCTGCAAACTGCGCCTCACGCGGGATGTCAGACGGATGAGAGCCGGACTTGGAGGTTTCTATCTACTGGTCTAACCGCGCGTGTAATACTACATCCCACAGCTGAAATAGGCAAATGAAAAAAAAAAAAAAAAAAATCGAGAATAGTATGTTCGGTCCCTCTGACGCTGCCCAAGCAACAGTATGTTGCCAATACGGCAGATAATACTCGGGCAGCTCTTATGGCACCATATCAAATTGAATCCTTCTCCGCGCCTCGAAATCGCATGCTACATCAACGACGACACGGTAGGAAACCAACAGAATGTCGGTACCGATTGTGTGGTAAATATAATAATGAGCTGCACTGTCTAATGGACGCGTTGAAGAAGAAGAAGAAAGGAAGGAGAAAAAAAAATTGTACTCGGAAAAGTTATCGTGAAAGAAAGTTGGGTGGGTCTCGAGCTAGGCTCCGCTTTGTCACATGACTACACTTGATAATAATAAGCCCATGATTTTAGGTAACAGAAACTTGGCGCGTGCTTAAGGCTTTTAAAGCTTTCAAGGCGAGGCTAAGTAAATGTGGCTTGATAAGGGATGAATGAAATGCTTGGCTTTTCCTATTGAACTTCCCATAATTGAAGCAACGTGGGGTCTCGAAAGCTGTCCTACGAAATTGCGTGGTATGCAATCTACCGAAATAATTATTTTTTCACTTGGCGAAGAGCTTTATTACTTTATAACTTCATATGCGCATTAGGAATCACGCGTAATCTATTCGTTGAATGACTGACCGTTTCTGAAAGCTTGCTGTCTGGCCTAAGTGCCAATTGACGCCTTTTCCTATTCGCGCCCCTGAATTAAGCTACAGACCGACATCATGGCTTCGGCTGTATTCTTTCTCGATCTAAAGGGCAAGGTGCGACTATTATACCTTGATGATAGTACCCGTAGACGTATTAACATATCGCGTATAGACCCTACTTGCCCGAAACTATCGAGGTGATATTCCCATGTCGGCTGTCGAAAAGTTCCCTATTCTCCTTAGCGAAGCCGAAGAAGAATCCTCCGCCGTACCGCCATGTTTCTCCCACGAAGGCATCAACGTGCGTATCTTGCGAATAGCATATCCGTCAGACGCTGATTTCTAGTAGTACTTATATATCCGACATAACAACCTTTACCTCCTTGCCCTGACAAAGCGAAACACGAATGCAGCCGAAATCCTGCTCTTCCTACATAAAGTCGTCGAAGTCTTTACCGAGTATTTCAAAGCGTTGGAAGAAGAGTCGATCCGCGACAACTTTGTCATCATATACGAGTTACTAGACGAGATGATGGATTTCGGATATCCACAAACGACAGAATCCAAGATTCTCCAAGAGTACATCACTCAAGAATCGCACAAGTTGGAAGTACAAGCTCGGCCACCTATTGCAGTCACTAATGCCGTATCTTGGCGGTCCGAGGGTATACGATACAGGAAGAACGAAGTGTTTTTGGATGTTGTCGAAAGTTTGAACCTACTAGTATCGGCGAACGGAAACGTATTAAGGTCGGAGATTCTCGGTGCGATCAAGATGAAGTGTTATCTATCCGGAATGCCGGAACTGCGACTTGGTTTAAACGATAAAGTCATGTTCGAAACGACAGGAAGGACGACACGAGGAAAAGCTATCGAGATGGAGGATGTCAAGTTTCACCAGTGCGTTCGATTATCGCGCTTTGAGAACGACCGAACAATTTCTTTCATTCCACCAGACGGCGAATTCGAGTTGATGAGTTACCGGTTGAACACGCAAGTCAAACCTTTGATCTGGGTCGAGTGTGTAGTGGAAAGTCACTCCGGGTCGCGGATCGAGTATATGCTAAAAGCAAAGGCGCAATTTAAGAGGAGGAGCACAGCTAACAACGTGGAGATCATCGTTCCGGTACCTGATGATGCCGATTCGCCGCGATTCAGAACGAACATCGGTAGCGTTCATTATGCCCCTGAGCAGAGTGCCATCGTATGGAAGATTAAGCAGTTCGGCGGTGGCAAAGAGTTTCTCATGAGAGCTGAGTTGGGATTGCCTAGCGTAAGAGGCGACGACGAGCACGGAGGAGGAATGACAGGTGGTTTTGGCGGAAGTATGGGCGGCGTCAGTGCAGGCAAAGGCGCCAAGAGGCCCATCCAAGTCAAGTTTGAGATTCCCTATTTTACGACTAGCGGTATTCAAGTGCGATACTTGAAGATTACAGAGCCCAAGGTACGCTGCCTTTTTTTTTTTCTCTCCTAGGTCACCCGAATTCGTACTAACATCGTCTAGTTGCAATACCCGTCATTGCCTTGGGTTAGATATATTACTCAGTCAGGGGATATCGCTGTGCGGTTACCGGATGCTGTATGAGAGGCCCTAGTTAACCCTATAATGTTTTTAACGAAGATGTTACTTTTCGACAGGTCTAGAGAAAAGTTTCAGGTAGAGTTGATAAGTCAAAATTAGTTAGTGGCGACGCAGGGCATGAATATTAAACGACTTTCCAAAATATCGTCTGCATACCCGTTCTAATTTCATTATTTGGACAGATCTCAATACTCCTTTAGCAGCGTCGTGATTGAAAATATGCCATGCCCAATAACCGCAATTGAAGTAAAAGTGGCTTTAAAATATCGCTAAGCTTTCCTGCGACTTCTTTTAATATACGGCATAAGAGATCTAGATTTTAATACGGACTTGAGTGTAATGCGCCGGAGGTACGCATGGGACAGCTTAGTTACGATAGTATCCCGGTGGAAATCATCTAAAAAAAAAAAGAAAAAAAAAAAAAATAGAAGAATGGTTTGTTGAAATAGTTTGTTTGTAGAAAATCAAGATCTTGTAATATACTCGTCAAATAAGGCACCGAAGCTAAAGACTAGATACCAAAACTATTTGCTAGGTATTCTAGCACGCTATCCTCTCACTAGTTATATTTAATAAGAATAGCATCTTTGAATTCTATTCAATGGTTTACCGACGATGCTATTATATTACAATCGCTCACTCATATGCATTATATCGACTGGCCGGTATGGTCTAAACAACTTCTACGACTTACACGACTTACACGACGCTAGGATACAACAGGAGGCATTCTACCCCGGATAATTAAGAGTTGGAGAAGGACCCCCCACGGGCCACTTGGGGCAGGGGACAGCCCCCGCGTCGGGATTCCTTGGCGAGTATTTCCCATCTTTCAGCCGTCCCGAGCAAATGGGAGGGAAATGTCGCGCAAACGTGTTCCTGTTGAAAACCAGGCTGGACCCCCATCGACTCCGCTTCCCCCGGCTTGTTATTTTTGTTTAGTTTGTTAGTCTTGCCTGCGTCCTCCCTGCGCTGTTCCCCCATCCCCATCTCGAAAAGTCCCCGCGGAACGGTTCGGCGCATATGCAAGTCATACATCTCTGATATTACGATATTATGGACGAGCGATGTCGCGGTTAAATGGCGTCCCAGCAGTCCCAGCAGCAATTACCAGGAGGCGGCGGCGGAGGAGGAGGAGGAGGAGGAGGGAATACTGCTGCTGGTGGCGGAGGGAGTACATACAAACGAGCGAGCCGGAAAGGAGCTCCCCGGCGGTTTTCGTGCGACTGGCCCGGGTGCGACAAGATTTATTCGAGAGCTGAGCATCTTCAAAGGCATCAATTGAATCGTAAGAGTTCCCAAGACGAGAGATCTTAAAGATCGTAGATCATCTACAATTAGTTACGGGGATCTGCATCGATGATGACGCTATAATACTAACGCGCGAATACAAGATGCTCCCAAAACTATCTATACGTGCGATGTTCCCGATTGCACGCAAACATTTGTGAGGCCAGATTTGCTGGCGCGCCACAAGAAGCGCCATTCGGCCTCGTACATTCCGAGGAACCGTACCAGCAGTTTTAGCATGCCCAATAAAGAATCTCCTCAAGAGATGTCCGTGATGCCTTCACCTACAAATCCTGCTGGACCACCGCCGCGGTCGGCAACGTTTCCCCAGCAGCCCGCAAGTGCTCCGCGGAATGCAGCCGTGCTCTTAACTTCTGATTCTCCAGTTCAACCTCAACCTCAACCTCAACCTCCGCCTTTACCGCCACCTATGGCGCCTACGCAGCCGAGTCCGCTTTCGCACGGCGTCCCGTGGACATCTCCGATAGATGGCGTTAACATCATTCGCCAAAAGTCCGGATTTTACGGTCGTGAACAGCCGCCCATGCATGATCATTCCACTTTCGTCCCTTATCATAACGTGTCGGTGCCGACTGGTACGAATGAGTTAGGGGTTCGTGAGAATTTCGGCGTTTGGCTGTTTGATCCTCATCTGCCGTATCGCGATTTTAGTTTCACCAACATACCCTTTCTCGAAGGCGGTTTGGAGTCTCAGTTCAATAATAACATCCATTACGATCACGAATCCCTCACCAGTAGATCACAGCTTGATCTAACACCCCCACGGCACCCCGAGATGCCTGACGAGCTTATTTCCGAGTATCGCCGCGTAGAGGTTCTACGCTACGTTAAATTATTCTATCAGAAACAAAATAAGTTCGACTCGAAGCTCGCTAACTTGATGCACGAGACAAGCGACGATATACCAGGTTTGAACTTGGAATTTCTACGAGATTGCATGCGACATTATTGGGATTTCGTATCTCCAAGACTCCCCATCGTTCATCAGCCGACTTTTTCTTCCGCGCAATGTTCTATCCTCCTTCTCCTAGTTATGATTGCGTTAGGCGCCGCTCAAGTCTACAGTCGCGAATCTAGTCGGGAAATGCCAGAGTATAAAGCATTAGCCGATCTCATAATTTCTAATGTCCGTTTCGAAATTTTAACGGCCGACGAAGCGTCTCCGCCCGTAGATCTTTGGGTCGCTCAGGCCTTACTCCTAGTGGAATTTTACGAGAAGATGTACTCATCTAGGAATCTTCACGAGAGAGCGCACGTATACCACTCGGTAACGCTAACGCTACTTAGAAGAGGTAGCCCGCTAATTGGAGGTGCGGGCGCTGATTCGCCATCCGATGAGCAGAACGGAACCGAACATCCTGCGACGTCAGATGCGAGGACGTGGTGGGTAAAATGGGCTAGGACCGAATCGATGCATAGGGTAGTATTTGCCGCATTTATGATGGATATCGTTCATGCGGCGATGTTTGGACATGCGGCAGATATGGCACCTCACGAAATACGTCTACCTTTGCCTTGCGACGAGTCGTTATGGTCAGCGTCAAGTCCCGAGACGGTTCGTCATAACGATTCGAATTTTAGATTATATGGGGTCAAGCCGGTCTCCTTTTTAGACGGGTTGAAATGCGCTATTCACGGAAAAGAAGTTCGAACCCACGCGTTTGGTCGTATGATTATTATGTGCGGACTTTTAAGCGTCGGTTGGCATCTGAGGCATCGCGATACGCATCTAAAGTGGCTTGAATTGGGAGCTAATTCTTCCGACACGAGGGATAAGTGGTGCAACATGCTCCTAAAAGCATTTGATGATTGGAAGACCAGTTTCGACGTCGCCATTGGCTCGAGTGACTCTGAAACGGATGGCCCTGGACCGCAAGCCCATTCTAACGGACTTATCCAAAGCGCATCCGTTCTATATCATCTTGCTCACATCAGTCTGTATATCGACATTGTCGACTGCCAAGTTTACACGGGGGCGAAAAGGTTACTCGGTCGCAAAGTTTCTACTCGAGATTATACTAACGTTGTTGCGCGAATGTCGCTTTGGTCAAATCAAATGACAACCCGACACGCAATACTACACGCCTTTAAACTTCTTCACCGCATTCTCGTGGACCCCCGCCAAAAGAGGAATAATGGATATCCTAATACCCCAATCGATACCTATGGGATACAATACTCTTGTCGACGAGATCCCGATCCTCATCGGCCGTGGATTATGTATTATGCTACTTTGAGCATCTGGTCTTTCGTACGAGCGCTCGCTCATTCGAGGGATCAATCTAATACCCTTCGACCATTTCCGCAACAATTACAGCGTAACGCAACGAGCGTTTATGATTATCTCTGTAAAGTAACTAAACTCTCGGATCTCGATACTTCGACGACGAATCTTCAAGTTAACCTCCAAGATGGGCTATCTAATTTACTTGATACCATCGGCACGCTTACATCCGAATCGCCTTCGGAATTACTTAAAGAAGCATGCGGTCGACTCGATGCGTGTAAGCATATGCTTTACCACGGCGATCCTTGAACACAAAATTTTGAGATTCCAATCTTTAACTATTTAATATTGCAATGATCATGGCAAATGCGTTTAATTATATACCCTTAGCAATACGAGATATCATTGCTACTAGCACTAAAAAAGCGTCGCTTGAAGTTTGGATGACCGGCTTGGGGAACAAGTCTAGCCAATTGTAAATCAGTATACACAAGGGAAATTTTCTTACTTAGCGAGGTGTCGGGGCCATATAAAGAAGGGATCACGAAATGAAATAAATACAAATGATACGATTAAGTGAAACCACTTTATTATTTAGAGAATATCAGGGTGCACGCTATATACGGTGAATAGACAAGACTAATAAGCCATGCTTTTCTTGACATGAATCCCCTCTTCTTTACCGCGGAATAACCTTTTGCCTATACGGCCACGGAGATTTTACCTATAGTAATGACGTTCCTTACCATTTGTACGTAGGAGGGATAGCGAGGCTCGTCCTCTTGGATAGCGATAAGGGATCGAAGCGCGGCCTGGAACTCACCTAGGCTTGTAGGTTTTAAGATGGTACGACTTAACTGTTCCAACACTCGTATTTGCCTCGAAGCCGAAACCATGCCGAGGATTCCGGTCCTTGCGCTCCTCTTGTTCTCTACCAACGAGTACAAGTGTTTAGCGAGTTGCCTCTTGTATGGATACATCAAACTCTTTAGAATCTGACGGCGATCACGTTCATCATCGTCGTCGAATTCTAGCTCGTAAGAATTCTTCAAGAGCGCCCTGCAGAAGCATAACGGACATGTCGACGGGATTTGGAGCCATTCTAATCTAAAGCCGCTGTCGATACCGAAAGTCCGATGGACCGTCTCTACGGTATGGGAGCAGGTATACATCTGATGCGTTACGAAGGTCGGCATTTTGTCCGATCGTAATTTGCGTAAAGAATTCTACCCGCAATCTTGTCCGTAGAGATGCGGTGTTTATATTGTCTATAGGGGTTCAGAGCAAGCGGTACGGCTTTAGATCATGCTGGGGATGGCTAGGGGGTTAGGAAATAGGAAATAGGAAATGCAAGAAAATAACAAGTTAAGAAAATATATATATATATATGAGACGCGTTGTCTGGTAGAGCTCTCGAGTCCTGCACATTCTTTCTCTTAAAATACTCCCGAAATAAAGGGGTACCTACCAACTTGTTATTTGTTTGAGCCGCATCGTGGCTTATAATGCCCTATTGTCTAATTGTCGTCGGACTTTATCAAGAGGATCTCGTGACGTATTTGTGTAGCATTGGCCCTTGTGACATCCCTTTCAACCTTTTTTTACTCGATTCCAAACTTTTGTAGAAGGGCGTCGCCGTAGTATTAAGTTGTTAATGAATCCGACGCCTCTTACTAGTCATCGTGATACGTAGTGGCTGTGTTTTATCCTTACAATGCATAAAGGAGCCCTATTTCGAACGGGATCAACAGACGACAGATGAATGAATGATACAAACACTTGAAGAGACAATTACATTTACTCTAAAGGGCACCGACTCGAATTAGGTAAATTGCAATTGTATTCGTCACGTTCGCTATGTAATAATTCAACGCGACAAAGTTGTAGAAGCAAAGAATACGGCAACCGTCTTCGTATCCGTAACCTGTAGACTATCTTGGATCGCCGACCTTTTTAACTTGCGCCTTCTATGATAACAAAGGATGTTTCTATAAACAATGCCATTTTTCAGCGGATAAAGGGTCCTCAATAGAGAGAAACCAGCCTAAAGATAGAGGAATGACAATGATCTACGTTAGGGGGCGGCATAGCTCCACGATCATCCAGTACGTGCTGCAATAATATTCATTATCCGTGCTTGATGGATAGGGAGAACTCATGAGTTTTCAATAGAGGGTAGATATTTTTGTGGTAATATTTGTCCGAGGCCATGTAATTGAGAATCAATGCGTCCTATAAAGAAGTTAGAATACTTTCATGATAATAGAAATTATAACACGTACCATAGGACCCAAATAATCTGGACCCTCTCCTTTTTCAAGTTTAGAGGACTTCCAACGCATCGTAGGTTGCCACGTCGTCTCGTTGTGACCAATACAAAGAATTCGCCGTGGATTAATAATTCATGTCGTGGTATCTTCTCGTGTTCGGGTTGATAAATAGATAGAAGTTGAATATGACCCATATTACTTCGACGAGTAATACGACTTGAAATAGCTAGAGATCATAATGTCAGTATCGAGAGAATCAAAGAAGATTGATATCTAGGATACCGAGTTTATAACTTACTCCATGATACAAGGGCTCCTGGATTAACAATTCCTCTTCTCGATAAAATGGCTGAACCTAAATGAGTCTACCCTTGGCGTTAGTTACGCGGTGACGAAGATTGAGGATTGCAAACAAGAGCTGATTAAAAAAAGGCAACTTACTATGGCATAGCACTCAGAGGCTACTTGCAAGCTCTCGAGTTCCTCATCGGTGGTCATTTTTGGTAGCCGATCAACCGCTTTGTAGATGTCATAAAGAGTCTTCGTATCTTTACACCACTCCGCGAAGCTTGGATTAATAGTTTATATCCGGGTTAAGAATGAGGATAGGGGCCATTTCTCAGCCCGAACGGAGCGTCGAATTCGACGGAGTCTGACCCGAGTTGCCCAGGTGCTCAAGTAGATGTCCTCCATATTGTCGCAACAAGGTTTAATAATATTGGATAATCTTGCCGGAGACATGTAATCAAAAACGCGAAGCAGTGTTGTACGCTAACTGCTGTGTCGACAGTAAGATGGACCAGGGACATCCCTTTCTTTTGGTAGATGCTGGAAAGATAAGACCATGTCTAATGAATAATAGTTAATAGTTTAAGGATAATAATGTATAATAGAATATGAGTTAAGTGTTGATTATTAATAAAGTTCGTTGTAGTTGTAGTTGTAGTTGTAGCTGTAATGAACGGTTAGGATGATGAGGAACGCAGGGGGAGTGGACATGTATTTATATTTGGCGGCGTGTTGCTTCGTTGCTGTGCTGATTTCAAGTTGACGCCTGATCTTGACGGATCCAAGGAAACCACAAACCTAAAAATCATTGATTGGAAAGAACGGATTATTGATTTAATGTATTTCTTTTTTCCTTAGCGCGTTGATTTGATGCCTCGTCTGCAGTTTAGTTACTGATTCTGCCCTTCGCCGCTCTGTACATTAGTACTTTAGGCACGTAAAATCACTAAATTAATATCGCACTTTCCGTCGATTTAATACATGTAGAGATGTGCCTAACCTAGCGTATGATTTCCTTAAGTTCCAAATAATACCGCGGTACACGATGCGGCGCTTTCTACTTCACCCAAGTGATATTAGACACCGTGATTCTAATCAACAAATGACAATTTGAAATTTTTACTTGTACATAATAAAATAGAATAGATACTAGGTTCTATCACACGCAATTTAATAAACATCCAGACAATGATTGTCCGCCCTTGTACCATCTCTTAGACGTGTTGAGTCTCTTATCTTTATTAGGACCGTCTTGAAGTACTTGTGCATGTGCGTGCAGTATTTTATCTTCTGCTGCACGCTAATAAATATTCAGGAAAACATGCTAGAGCCTAAAGCTATGAACATAATTTTATTATTTTATTTAAACTTGATTAATTCGTTAGACATGTAGGAGATATTCAACCTATATATTCGTTGTCAAATAGGGGGTGGTTAGTCATCAATCATTACACCAGCATCCAAAAAGGGGCTGCTGGAGAAATGTGATTGGCCCGTTTTACCCAGGACCATCTAAAAGCGAAGTGGTTTCAAGATCCCGACCGAAGTGACACAATCCCCAGACGAACAAAGTTTCTTATTTTCAATTATAACTAAACTTCTTCTATCTATTTTATGCTTCTGTATTGCGTACGTAATAGCGCTGCTAAATGATCGGCAATGAAGGTATTTACACGCTGATCTCGATGATGATCCCATTATCGCTTGCATTGAATTTTGCAAATCTCGAAACTTCAGTTACAAAATGTTGCCATGCTGTGTTAACGTTGCAACAACCGATTATGACGCTACGGTCAATTGTTCATAATCTTCGTCCGAACTCTGTAATTGTTTACTACGCAACGACAATCGTATAACCCACATATAACAACTTTCGTAAGGGAGACTGACCGGAATCAAACATAGCGGATCCCCCTAGCGAGATGCGTTATGATCGATGACTAGGAAGCCTTACGTTTAAACCCTGAATTATTTCTCTGGCGTTTCTACCTCGAAGATCAAGATCCTTATGATATTTGATGAGAAAATCTAAGATGTTCTAATCTCTTCATCTCGACGATCTCGGGTAGTTGTCCCTAGTTGACCGGCCCGTGAGGTTTCACTAGTTAATGCCGGCGATATGGCACTCTGACCCAAATTCACAGATAGACTAAAAAAAAAAAAAAAAAAAAAAAAAAAAAAAAAAAAAAAAAAAAAAAAAGTCGTGTACAACGCGATACTTGGACTTGCGTCGAATGCTAAACGCTTGTTTGTATGGCTTCAGATGTTTGTGTAAACTTCGCGGCGCCAAGTAAAGCACGTCAGTCTTAAGCTTATCTTGGACGCGTTATTATTCCGAACGCCATTGGGCACATGGTCGATTAAACGCTGCGGAGCATGAAATTCCCGATAGAATCTGGGGTTGCCTCACATCATGCCTCGAGAATAAACGTTCATTCGGCCTAATGATGATGTGCGACGCATCAAAACAAAGGGGTCCCGGAGCTGATGCCCCAGGCGTAACAGAAACAACCCGCACCCGCACTCAGCCTCACGGCCGTGCTCAACCCGACATCTAGGGGTAACGACGAGAAACGTTCGAGAAGGGATAGAATATTAGTTCTCATCTGAATATTTAAATATTGGAATGATCGCTTCGAGATCTCCAAACGAGTGCATAAAGAAACGCAGACTTCCACACAAAAAAGCTTAACCCATTCGCTTCTATCATCCCATCTTTGCAAACGCCGGTTCGAGTTGCATATTTTATTCTCTTATAACTAAAACGAAACAATAAACAAAATGGTTCGCATCGCCTTCTTCGCTCTTCTCTCCGGTGAGTACTTTCATATCAACTCGAACCTTTTTAAACCGTACATTAGTAACTAACACTTCCCCAAGTTGTCGCTGCCATCCCGGCACCCCTCCAGCCCGACCCAGCTGGCGCTAAGAACGTAGGCAATGGCCAGGGCACACAATTCATCGGCG
Source organism: Daldinia sp. EC12 (assembly GCA_002120325.1). Taxonomy (NCBI): domain Eukaryota; kingdom Fungi; phylum Ascomycota; class Sordariomycetes; order Xylariales; family Hypoxylaceae; genus Daldinia; species Daldinia sp. EC12. The sequence continues at coordinate 20,042 of KZ112947.1, forward strand.
GAGAGTGCTTGAGCTCGGCAGACTGCGCGTCGACGTGCTGCGCGGGAGTGTCAGGCCAGAGCTTTGGCTTGTGCTCCGGCCTCGGCGCTCAGACCCAAGCTGGAAAGACCGGCTGCGGTTTTGGAGACAACGGACAGGGTCAGTCGCCTAACAGCACGAGCACGAACTAATCTGAGCGGGCTTGGGTCTCGCTGGCGCTAATGACAAACGGCAATGGACAATCAGCCGCTCGGCCGGGTTGATGGGAGGTGTCATACTGCTAGGGTCGTATGCCGTCTTCGGAGGAAACGCCACGGACAAACAGAGTGCGGTAGGCATGCCTCATGTGGTCAGAAGATCCTGTCTATAGTTTGGCGCCTAGGATCGGTTATATTTGATACCATATTGGTTCAGCATTGCATCGCATCTCTAGAAGAGGCAGGGACACTTCTAGAGCAAGGGAACAGATGGACACCTAATGTTATACTGTATACTTTAAACCAATATGAGTAGCGACATATTTATTCTGCCAAGTTTATATCTTAATTCCTACTAGGCTATCAGCGTGATTAACTCGGGGCTAAAAAGCAAGGGAGATAGATGCAATACATGTAGTTCATTGTACATCTATATCTCCAATGTGATCTCTATGGTTTTGGCTAGGAAAATCTACTAGAAGGCTTTCTGCATGGGTAATCCGAATCTTATGAAAATTTATAGGGGGCTACAATTACAATAAAACCACAAGTTGCACTTGGGCACATACAATCCAGGCCATTCAGGGAAGGCATCTAAACATCTTATTTAAAAATTCCATTTCATATACCGCCCTCGCAGATGTCATACGAGTGGTGTTTAATACTAATCCGAAATCAACGCCTTCATTTTTGAAATGTACATGAACCAGAACACCCCGTGGTACATTTTATTGCTACCATCGGGACTCCTCTTAACAGCGAACCATCGTGATAAATCAAAACCTAACCTCCTTTTATCGATTACGTGGATACGTGATCGCCGCAAACAATGCAATATGATCACTCCCTATGCATAGTTGAAACACCTTACAGCAACCCTTTCCCCTATCAACACCGTAGGATGGATGCACTGGTTCGTTGACGCCGTGCCTCATTATATACTCTCCTAATACACCTAGAGAGTAGCCAGATCTCCCAGCAGCCCTGAATCTATTCTAGATCAATTAAGCTTCCCTCCCGAACCGAACATCAAACTCTCTCAACACACCCATAATGCTGGCTACCTGGACCTCGATGGGTGGTCTACCGGCTGTGCTTGTTGGTAGGGGAGTAGCCTTGAGTCTAGGCAGCCAAGTACCTATTTCGTCCGCTGCCTTGTCGAAATTGCGATGACTAGACAATGTCTTGTATGCCTCTGCGCATGATAGGCTAACGCTAGTCGACGATTCGGCGGATGTTGTTGCTTCGGTAGATTTACAACATCCGGATCCGCCGGATCCGCCACAGCACCCTCCGCTGGGTGTGCCCGAATTGCGAGCGAAATTCGCGGCGAGGCTGCGACAGAAGAGACCAGACTTGGGGTCTCTTAGACACTGCGCACAAGATCCCGGCCCTTTGGGGCCACAGCCACCCGAAGGGCGGGCTGCCGGAATGGGAGTGCGATTTAGCGAGTTGATACCTGGTAATTTTACCGCACCGGTCGATGTAATTTCTATTGGAAGAGGGCCGACATCATTCTCGGAAGGAGGTGGCGTTTGAACTTGTTGGGATACTGCAGGAAGCGCCTGTGATGCGGCAGCTTCGGCACACATACAATAGGTACCTTGTTCGCAGAAGCCGCAAGAGTCTCGGGGCGGCACGGTCGGCTGAGCGGGAGCTTGGTACAAAATCGGTTCTGGAACGGGATCCTTCTTTTTGGCAAATACGGTAGTAAAATCGACTTCGTGGGGATAAGGCTCGGGTATCTTCTGCCTCTTCTCTTCGGGAGCCGTGACGGACGTGGATGATTTTTTCCGCTTGAGATCAGTTTCTAAATTGGGAGCCATATCATTCACCATAGCTTCGAGGCATTCGCATTTAGAACCGATGCTGCATTTGCTACATCCAACAGTCGTGTCGGCAAGAACTTCTTCGGCACAGGCGCACGGTCCATTGATTTCACAATTGCCGCAACCTGTAGGATCAGTTGATGATTCTCGCGGGGCCGCCGCTGGACTAGATGAGTCGGGTGGAGAAATAATTTGAGAGATAGAGAAAGCCGTAGCCGAATTACGATGATCCGAAGCGTTGTTGGTGATGCTTCCTCGCGGTGTGGGATGTTGAGATGAAAAGCTTAGCGGGTTTGGTAGCCTTCCATGCTGTGCAGCGAAACTTCCGTGTCTTGAAGACGTACTCGAGTCTTCACCTCTCCATCGCCGTCGTAAGTCTTCCAGCTCGGTTGATGCCTTGATGCGCTCTTTACGTTCCTTCTCTAGCAAATCCTCCAAAACTACGCACTTGTTTCGTAGAGCTTTCACCTCGGCATCTAGGTCATGTACCTGTTCGGTGAGCTGTTGCTGATTTCGCTCGTACTCTTCCTTTTGCTCCTCTAACTGTTCCTCCAATTCTCCCACGCGAGCGGCCCTCCGCTCTCGAAATGCACGCTGGGCAGCTCGGTTCTGAGCCTTGCGTTTAGTTGGTGGCGTATCCGTGGCGGGTTTTCGACCGGGCTTGGGCCTCGGAGGAACAACCCATTCCTTGCTGGTGATCGAGCCCTTCGAAGCCATTACGGTGGCCTGTAAGGCTGCGGCAGCGGTGGCGGTTGCAGGTTTGATGGCAAGCTGATGAGTTGATGTAGGCGTAGACACATTCGAAATGGGTGAGGCAGCTGAGGCGGGGGAAGATGCAGCTGAGATAGGGGTTATAGAAAGTTTGGTTGGTTGGGGTTTGGAGTGGCCGTTGAGATAGGCGGGAGACATGGTAGCAGCAGAAGTCGCCATGTTATTCCGATTCTGGAGCAGAGAGACGGGAAAATCATTTAGTCGATCCTATTTGTTGTGCTACACGGCGCTGCAATGCACCTCGGACATCAGCGTGCGTCGAACCTTTGGGATTTTCCGTGGGATCGACTCCGCAAAGATGCAGTCTGACGGTATCCGAGTTGGCAAATGTGTAAAAATATCAGAGGAGATTGCTTTATGTCGATGTATCTCCTTCGATTCTTGTTATAGACCGGGTTTCCTTTGGAGTCTATCTAACTTGTTCGATTCAAGGGGAAAAAAGAAAAAAGCAATTAGAAGGATTGTTAGGGTCCCCCTCCAACGAATCAAGCAAACTTGGGGGGTGGCAGACAATTGATGTACCTAGGGACTCCAATGCGAGTTGAGCGGGCCAAGCTGCCCTCAGGGTCTCCGAACTTAGGGCCTAGTTGATTGTGGTTTGAGGGCTTCAACTTTGGCCAAGTATTCGTTTTAAGTAATTAGTATGGAAAAAAAAAAGAAAAAAAAAAGATGAACTGAACGGGGCGGGTTGAATTCTTCTCGTTGGTGTAAGATCGGTGTGACTAAAGAATGAACGAATGAGACAGACGGGATGACCGTTTGGAAAGGTTCTTGATTAATGAATTGGTGCACTGAGAACCAGGATTGAAGTAGTATTGATTGTCGTTTTCTTACGAGTCGACAGACGTCTTTGTTTCTTAATCGGCAGTGGGGGGGTTGCAAGAAAAGTTGGGGGGGGGCATGCAGAAGATCTCTCAATATTTTGAGTGATCTGACCTAGAAGGAAAAATAAGGTAAGGTCACATATGTTTTTTGGGGGGGGAGGAGGCTAGACTGACGATTGTGGTAGTTGATGGTTCGAGATCAATGGTCACTGATCAGATTGATAAGATTATGCCAGGGCCCTGTAACCCGCAGTGCAGTCCACTCGTCTAATCCGAGCCAACAATGTCACATGGGGGGGACTGAAAGGCCAAGATAGGATAGGCTCGGCAGCGAAGAAGGGAAAAAAAAAAAAAAATTAGAGCATCGATCCACTTCTAAAAATGTTGCTCGGACCTGTCGGATTCCGAACTCGTTTCTAGCCGGAGTTGAATGGATGTTTGCATAGATGTGATTTTTTGGTCTTGTTCTTATTCCTTATCGTATTTAAACTGTTCCCTCTTCTTATCCCATCTTCGCTTTTCTCGTCGCTACGATCAACTATATGATTAATTCGTATACAAATTAAAAATAGAGGTACCTAAAGAACAGTGAGAAAAAGGTGGAATTGGTGACGTTCGGGTGCGACCGGGCAGAAATCTTGCTCTAGCCGAAGTTGCTATGGTTCCATTAGTCCAGTACTTACATAAACTGACTAACTGAAAGCTTCCAAGGTAAAGCCCCGCCAGGCCGGTACCGGAGAATTCGGTTAGTTCCACTTAATTATGTAAACCTTTCAAAGGTGAATTCGGTGAGTTGGCTTTTAGTGTAACTTCAACTTTTAACTTTACCCCACATAATCCCAATTTTAAAGCCAATTCTGCATGTGTACATAGGTACATGTACTTTCACCACATCTCGTGCAATCCTGACGTGACCTGCACATCGAACTAGTATCGAAGCTACCTTTCAAGAACGATGCTCATGCTCGTGATAATTTAATTACTTGCATAAGATATATCCGAAATTGGCGATTTAAAGCTGATAAGAACAACACCACTGGTCAATAGACAGGAATTATTTAACATAGCCCTCAAGACAGACCAAAAAAATATCGTCACCAATATCAAACCAAAACATATCACCTCGAATGTCTTATTATACAAGACCTAGTCCATCCTAACGACACCCACTATTTTTATCCTTTCTCCCTAAACTCGAAACGTCATGTCGCATCTTGCGGCACCGTCATCAGCTAGACCGGTGAGCTCTCGCAGCTTCGCTTTGGTGTCTTCGTCCGAGTCCTCGGATAATGAAGATGATGCACCGCTCCCATTCCCTACCGCGTTACCTCGTTCCGACTTTCTCGCCCCGGACTTCGACCCGGCTGAATACCTATCCTCCCTCTCGAACCGCCATCAGACCCTAGAAGACCTTCGATCCGACCTTAGGGAGCGGAGCGCCGCAATTAGTACCGAGCTGCTGGAATTAGTCAATGCGAACTACACCAGTTTCTTAAGCCTAGGCGACGAACTTAAGGGGGGCGAAGATAGAGTTGAAGATGTCCGTGTGGCACTATTGGGATTCCGGCGAGCTGTTGAAGAGATAAAGGGCCGGGTAAAAGAAAGAGGCACCGAAGTAGCCAGCTTAAATCGAGACCTATCCGGCGTAAGAAGTGAGATCGAGACCGGGAGAAAAATGCTAGAATTAGACGAGAGGATATCCGTGCTAGAGGGTCGATTGGCAGTTGGAAGCACAGGACCAGATGGCGATGATAGCGACGAGGACGGTGAAGACGATGACGACGAGTTGGAGGGAGCAGTGGGAAGCAGTACCTCAAAGCTAACGCAGTTGGCAAAAGAATATATAGTAGTGGACGAATTAGCCAACGATATTGGGAGGGACACACCCTTTGTACGGAAAGCGGAAGAGAGGTTAACGAGATGTAAAAACACCATCCTATTAGATCTTGGTACGGCGTTGAAGGAAGCCAAGAAGGCGGGTGCTAGAGGACAGGCAAAGCTACTAAAGTTAATGGGCATCTATTCTCTATTAGATGCCCAACTAGAAGCTATTAAAGCATTGAAGAGTGCTTGATCGGCCGCGATCACGAACGCAGTTTCAGAATTATTTTTTTAAAGCATACTAGCAAGATACCCCAAACATCTCTGACTTTTTTTTTTTTTTTACGAAGCATATGGTACAATTTTACATTGTCGTGCCTTACGAAGGGGGTATAAATATTTACATGGCTGTGCTTAGGTGTGCTGGCTGAACCTTCTCGTCGGTAGAGTTGAAAAATCCGTTCAAGCTAAAGCCCGGTCCGTTTGTAGATGTAAGAACAACTTCAACCAAATCCTTCTTGACTCTGTCCTCCATATTCGCGATGTTTTCCTTCACCATTGTCACCAGCGCCTTGACGTTCGCGGCGAGCTGGTTAGGCGTAAATTGGATATTTCCGATAGGCATGCGAATCGCGCCGACCCTTTCTCTGTAATTCTCAGCGCCGACCATCTCGTGCATCAGGGTCTTGACGCTCCTGGTGATGGTGTTGGTCTTAATGCTGGGCATGAGACCCTTGGGACCCAATATACGACCGAGGTTGGCCTTTTTAAGGGCCGGTTCCGAATCGACATGGCAGATTAGACGGTTGAATGGTAGCTTATTCGGATTCGCCCTGATTATCTCGAACAGAGAATCTTCTCCAAAAGCGACAGCACCTCCCGCGCGGGCGTCATGCATCGCGCCACTGCCTTCCTTGCAGATAACGGCGATCTGAGTATCGTTCTTCACAGGATAAGGCAAACGTATCCGATTCCGAAGTACGGGACTACTCTTGGGGGTTCTTATTTTTAAGGCAAGTTCGTAAGTAACAGACGATGGCGGTCGACCAACTTCGGCGGCTCGTAGATATCTGCAATTCTTGTGTAAGTCCGAGAATAGACGAATTGTAATTAGTAACTCAAGAGATCTCACCTCATAGCATCGCATAGCGAATGCCTCTCTTCTTGGCTGGGTGTAGCATATTTATACTCCTTGAATCGCGACTGCTTCTTAGCCCTCTTCATCTTTTCCTTCTCTCGCTCGCGCGCCCTCATGGCCATCGTACCGGCGCTTTTCCATCTTGTCTGGACTACGGACGGAGCGAGAAATCTAGGGATTGTCGCATTCGCAGGCTTTATAGATGCGGAGAGGCTTAGCCTCGCCAGCGAAGCAATGCACTGACTCGTCGAAGCCATTGTGATCGTGGTTGCCGACAGTCGCTGATATGAAGCTTTAAAAGGCGATATGAACGAAACAAATTTACATACGGACAAGGGTGTGGATACGTTATCAGCCCCAGCATTGTAAGTGCGGCACTTTCACTAGCCACAATTTATCTCTTATCGTACCGTATCTTACATGTACCTAATGTAAGCATGTATCTATCTAATCAGTCAATTACCCCTCTATCAGCTTTTTTAGAGATGCTGTCAGTGGGGTGACCCCGCCACAACGTATCGTCTGCTTGTTGACTCAAAACGGCCGAGTCGGATTTTACTTATACGCAACCTTCAATTTTACACCTAAATTTTCAAGGTCAGACGTAGCTTCGAATAATTACACTGGCCGCCAAAATGAAGGCAGACGAACTCGTTGCCATTTCTACCTCTCTTGGAGGAGACTTCAAGTCTATTGAACCACACCTTATCCGACTTGAGAAGCATCTCACCTTGAGAACTTATCTTGCCGGATACACTCTGAGCGAACTCGACACCAAGATTTGGCTCGCCATCAAGAGCAATCGCGTTGCTGTATCTTTTGTTCGTAAAGGATCCTACGCAAACCTTCACAGATGGTTCACCTACGTCGAGCAAGCCCACCCCGAGATCCAAGCTGAAGTGAAAGCTGCCGACTCGGCGCGAAAGGCCAAGGTTCAAGCAGCTAGTCGAGCTGGCGCTAGTTATAACTTAGCATTACAGGACACGGACAAGGGAGTTGTCACTCGATTCCTTCCCGAGCCTTCGTAAGGAAATTCTTATTTATAGCACACGATAATGGACTTGGCGCATTTCTAATTGGAACATAGGGGTTACCTCCACATTGGACACGCCAAAGCTGCGTTGCTTAGCGACTACTTTGCGCACCAAGCTTACGATGGAAAGCTTCGCCTAAGATTAGACGATACGAACCCGAGCAAAGAGAAGGAGGAGTACCAGGATGCTATCATCGAGGATCTTGCTCTTATGGGAATTAAGCCCGATGTTGTCACGTATACCTCGGATTACTTCGACCATCTTTATGACACATGTCTCTCTCTCATCAAGAGCGGTAACGCATATGCCGATGATACGGACGTGGAAACTATGCGCGACGAGCGAGGAAAGGGTATCGCGTCCAAGCGACGAGACAGAACGGTCGAGGAGAATCTGGCCATCTTCGAAGAGATGAAGAATGGTACGGAGGAAGGTCTAAAGAACTGCATTCGCGCAAAGATCTCAGTGGACAACCCGAACAAGGCAATGCGCGACCCCGTCATCTACAGGTGCAATCCCAACGATCCGCATCACCGCACGGGCACCAAATGGAAGATGTACCCCACCTACGATCTCGCATGTCCCGTGGTCGACAGCTTGGAGGGTGTAACGCACGCGCTCAGGTCCACCGAATACACGGACCGAAATCCTCAGTTCCAATGGTTCCTCGACACGCTGAAGCTACGCCAGGTGTACATGTGGGACTTTGCTCGTATGAATTTCATCCGGACTTTCTTGTCCAAGCGCAAGCTCGCTAAGCTGGTCGATACCGGCCGAGTCTGGGGCTGGGATGACCCACGAATGCCGACCATCCGGGGTATTCGCAGACGAGGCATGACCATCGCTGCGCTCCGCGATTTTATCTTGAAGCAGGGTCCGTCTAGGAATGTCGTGTCCATGGACTGGGCTAGCTTCTGGGCTACGAACAAAAAAGAGATCGACCCGGTTGCGCCACGACACACCGCCATTCTAAAGAAGGACCACGTCAAGGTAGCTATTATGGGAGATGAAGCCCCTGCCGAGCCACGTACCGAGGACAAGCCGCTCCACCCTAAGAACCCCGCCGTCGGAACTAAGAAGGTAGCCTTCAGCAAAGAACTGATCCTGGACCAGGAAGATGCCAAGTCGTTCAAAGACGGCGAGGAGATTACTCTGATGCAATGGGGCAACGCGTTCGTCAGAGCTATCGCCAGCGGCGATCCAATTACGAGCATCACGTGCGAGTTGAATCTCAAGGGGGATGTTCGCTCTACCGAGAAGAAGGTTACGTGGCTCTCGACGCAGGGGCAGAAGCTTATCGATGCGGAGCTCTGGGACTTTGACTACCTGATTACCAAGGACAAGCTCGAGGAGGATGACGACCTAGAGCAATTCCTAAACCCCGTGACGGCGACTAAGGAAGACGCATTCTGCGACGAGGGTGTCTCTAAGCTTAAGCAGGATGATATTATCCAGTTGGAGCGGAGAGGATACTATCGCGTAGACAAGGCGTACGACGAAAATGGCGATAAGAAGGTTGTTTTGTTCTGCATCCCGACCGGCAAGAGCAAATAGATAGTTAAAACGTGTAGTTCGCAGGACCTTGATAATGAAAAAAGCTCAATGATAATAGACGTACGTTGCTGCTGTTAGGCCACGAAGATCATGTGCCATTTTATGCGATGCTGGGGCCAGAAATACGAATCCTTCGGGGGTACAATCGCCGACAAAGTCATCCATGGTAACCTTTCATATGGTAATAGCATCAACCCGATATTTTGAGTGAGTTATAAAATGTATCGTATTATAGATGACCCCGTATCTAATTCCCGGAGTGATGATGTTCGGGCGAGGTACATCATTCGTCCAACGTTAGAATCTAGAGCTAAGAGGCGACGAATGAGAATAGCGATCGATTAGCTATACTAAATAATTAAACAACTCTTGGGCTGGGTTCTAATGAATTTAGACTCTCAAGACGATAATATCGTCATAACTACAAAATATCGATATACTAGAGACTCGTATACTAAGCGTCAAGCAACTGGGCTAAACTCAGATCCAATGAATAACAAAGTTTCGGGAGGCTTCGAGTATATCAACATGGTCTTACATACAATAGCAATTTTATATAATAGCATCAATAAAGCAACTAATAAAGTCCAAGATTGAATGTGACTTGAAAAATTATTAGAAAGTAATCATAGAATAACGATAGCTCTAAACTAATTATTATTTACCATAGCCATATTCACATCACTAATAGTTACTATCAACAGAAACGGATAGAGTTACTCAACCGAGGGAATACGAAGAGAAATTTCATAGCCCCTATTACTTCAATGTAAGCCTCATTATGTAGCCTTATGTTTTACTTTGGAATATGGCCTAATGGCCTAGAATCTTGGTAGAGTAACACTCGAAAGACAAACTAAATACACACCCTTAGCTCTCATTTACTACGGGCGTGTGCATATTCCAAAGTTACGGGATTATTTACGTGATAACCTATCCATCCGGAATCATTATGTGCGTCTGTTATGGAAATGTTTCGGTGACTATGCGGCTGCATATGTACGTTCAGACCCAGTTTACGCCGCTCCTTGGGCCCTCCGTGATGCCTTTTTTTTTTTAATCCAGGAGAACCGGGAGCTATTATGATACGTCTGATAATGTATCCGTACCGAAAACGAAATCGTAGTAAGCATATATATATATATATATACGTCGATAAATTACGTGGTATATATCTGCAGTGCCACGACGCGATCCCGATGGGCAGGAAAATCTTGTGCGAGGACATCCGGACGAGTGACTATCTAGGGCGGACCATCTAGATCCGGGTGATCTCTTCTCCCCCGATTCTAGTGGATCTACTCGTGACTTTTCCTTGGAGTGGTTCCAGGGTTCCGTTTTTTGAGGCTGTTCAAATGAGAAGAAGAAATATCCACTAGTTGAAGGTGAGGCAGTTCCTAACAGGAGCTTCTCTGATAGGATGGTTACTACGCCCTTGCCTTTACGCGTTTGTCCTCTTATAGTATAGATGGAACGAACGCCGGTCTTAAACATGTAATATTACAACGTGTCATAGACCCCGGCGAATGTTGGCCGTGGACTCTCGCATTACTAATAACTCGTCGTAGATAGTTACTCCATACCTACTGCAAGGTCTTTACCTAGGTAATGTATTGGGATGTATGCGCAACACATCTAGCATTGGTTAAAACCCCATCGTTAATGCCTCTACTATACTTCAATCCTCCTAGGCGTGACGCGGCTCCACATTGACAGCGGCTAGCTACATGTTCAAGAGGAGCTCAGTTTCACAAACTGGTCCGCTTAGGCCAAACGATATGTACCGTGGACTAGGGAAAGGGTTTAGTGAGGCTCCGTAGCTATAATGGGTGAATACCTAATGACTTACGTGTAGTCGAAGTGGGTTATATGCCAGGGGTTGTAGTACGGGGTAATGCATATGGCCATGTTGTTATACTGGAGAGTTTTGGGTTCTATTCAGTTCTAATCTACTATACCTGCTTGACTAAAACCGTTAGTATAGACTATATCGATGGCTTTGCCCAAGATGTCTTCTAGACCTTTGGGCAGCCAGTAGGCGCAGGTCGAATCATGCATCGTGACGACGTTTGAATCCTCCGTCGGATATAGGGTGTACCGAGAATGTCGTCTGTGGATCGTAAAGAATCGCTGGGCCGGTTGAACTTTGAGAGCTCGTGTTATTGACGCCCAGTGGGTCTTCCCGAAGCTATAACCTTGGAACGATCTGTGAGCCGACTCAAGAAGTGAGTGATGAGCTCTTACTTATGCGTATAGTCCCACAACTCTGTATGTAGTCTGCCGGAATGTTGTTGCTTCTTTTTCCATTCATAGGTATTTATACGTCGGGACTGTTTCGGAACACGCAATACTGAGGCCGTTTAGAGAAGCTATGCGGCCATTGAGCGGTCTCAAAAAAAACTTGAACCAGTTCTTATTGGCGTAATTCAAAACACAGAATCTTGATTATCGAGAAGTAGTCTATACTACGGGGAGACATTCTGGTATAACTACTCCATCCACGCGATAGAATGGGTCGAGAAAAGCCCATTACTAAAATGGGCAGTACAAACCATCTTTCTCGGATACCGGTTGGCTGTTACGTATAATAGATAGAATTTAAAGTTCAGACGAACGCGTTCTTCGCTGCTATGTATCCTATGAGGCTCCACTGGGCGCGCCGGGATGGTGTAACTGACGTGCATCCAAGAGATCTGTACAAGGCTGAATGGGGGAATCGGATAGCTGAGCATATTAACATCGCGTGGTTCCCATCCAGAAAAAGAACGCGGGTGGGATTTAGTTGGGCTGCATTAGGAAACCTTGGACACGACTCTGCCCGAAACCCTGTCTATGGTTGCCTGATGTCGAGTTTTTTTTTTTTTTTTTTTTTTTCACTCTTTTAAATCAGCCGCTGGTCATCATGCATTGCAGCCGGGTATCCAATGGATTGAGAGACCATGAATAGGCCGTAAACGGACTATTACTATTACCAGCCAACCGTTTCCCGATACTTAAGGAGAAAGACCGGGAGGCGATTGGTCGGGGGCGAGGAATAAAAGAGAATTAAAAAAAAGAAAGAGAAATTAAGGAAGAGCGGGCGTCGTGGACGCGTTAAATGGAATATGTGGACACACCATAGGAGGCAATTGGATGTTTGGATGCGTTGGCAGGAGTCGGTCTGCATGGCACGCGCGTGGACGATGGGGATTGGACGAGCTTTTAAAGTCTCCAAGGGTTGTTCAAGGGTTTTTTTCATCCAAGGGCTCATTATTCCGTGGGGACCGGCTGTAAGTTACTGTGTAAGTTAACTAGTAGGTTATCAACGTACGTTTTTATTTTTTTTTATTTGAATTTTCTATTAGCGAACCGCCGAGCGGGAAATATTCCAAAAGGCTACGATGGGGATCTGCAACGTTGACCGCCGTCTCGGGCAATGCAGCCTTAGACCGGCAGGGCGAAGTGACGATTCGGGTAAGATGGAAAAATATTAAGAGGTATGGAAGGCGAAGAAGCGAAGAAGCCTAGAGATGCAGCATGCAGAGCCAACTCATCGTCCTTTCATCCAGCCGGGAGCCGTCATTTTTACCACTGAAAGGCCTCCCGGGGGGTTCACTGGGCGATGTCCGGAAGAGTTTACGAATATCTGGATTTCTAGCTGAGTGAGATGACGATGGATTCCTGCATCCCGTAATGAGAAGCGTGCCTTGTTTGGATGATGCTGCCGATGATACCTGACGAGAGAGAGAAAAAAGAGAACATCTAGTATTTTTTTTTTCTTCTTCCGTTCGCTTCCCGTAAAAAAGGTTACCTGTACTTTTTCTTTGTCGGCTTCTTGTCGATACTTGTTTGAATCATTGGCTGCGGCCCCCCCTTTTTTTTTTGCGCTGTTTGCGCGTTGTTGTCAAATGTGAAGAGCCGAGGAAGGACAATCAGAAAGGCATCTTCTTAGACAGATCATTTAGAAATAGTAAACGAGACAGAGAGACATTTGATAGACTGTCTTTGTCAAACTTGTCATACTGTGTTCGAGCTATTTTCGGTATGTAGCCGCGGGGCAAAGAAAAGGACTCGACTTCGAGTTTGTGTTAGCGTATACCCAAGAGTATGACCAAGGGGAAAGATAGTTTTTTTTTTCTTTTTTGATAAGACCAGACGGTTATTTACTAGAAAACACCAAGAGTAACATAGCTAGACGGTAAACAGTAAAAGAGGGAGGATGACTATTTCCGTATTGCCAGCATTTACCAGGGCTATCGGGACTGACCAGTTATAGGCTTTCGACATTGACTCCGTGACGGGGTGTGCATATGCTGTGGCATCGTCATCATTATGGTCGCCTTATGTGTTGTACACACCCGCCAAAAATGAGGGACGAGATTTCGATGCGTGTTAATGGTTGGTCCATTTAGATCCATTCAAATTATTTGGCAAACCTTCGGGGTGGCCCAGCTGCCCAGCTGCCCAGCCGCCCAGCCTTTTTGCAGCATTTGCAGCATTGCAGCTGGTTTGGGGGGTTGGCGGTGGGAAAAGGTACAGGGGAATTCAATTCTTAGAAGGCTTAGGAGGGGGAAGAAGAAAAGAACAAGAAAAAGGTAGGCATGCTAATTATGCGCATAATAGATCTATTATGCGGTATAATGCCATTATACGGTATTATGCGTATAATGCGTATGACTTAGTCAAATTTTCAATAATATAAAAAATAACAACAATAATAACATTTATTTTTACACATAACATTATTAAATTTAATTGAAATGTTTTTTAAAAATGAAATTACATTTAATTAATTCGTTTTTATCGATTAAACTTGTTTTTTATAAAAAAAAATAATTTAAAAATATTATAAAAAAAAATTATATATTAAATTAAATTTTTTAAATTTACGTTATTATTTTATATTAAATATATTTATTTAAATTAATAAAATTAAATTAAAATATTAAATGGTAATTCGATTAGTTAAACGTAATATATTATATAATATATGTAATTTTTAAGCGCGTTTTTTTTTTTTTNTTACTTTAAATAAAAGTTTCGAATACGATGCCCCATAAAAAAACTAATCTTGTTTTAATATTAACGCGCCGGATAAACGGGGGGTATTATTCCGTTATGCGTATAGTAAATTTATTATGAAACATTATATCGCATTATGCGGTATAATGCATTATGCGCATAGTAAAATTCGCATCTTTAGAAGAAAGGGGGTGGTTCTCGTGTCGGGCGGCGTCGAAAATTAATTGCGTAGTTTTGGCATTGTGATTTTAATAACTTTTTTAAATAAATATTTATCTTTATTAATAAAGACAACCATAAAATAACTTAATAAATACATTATATTATTCGTAAAAAGTTATTTTACATAATTATAAATTTTGTTTAATTTTTTGATTTTTTTTAATAGGGGAATAATCGTTTAAAATAAAATAATATTGTTTTTAAAAAAAACCAAAATTGCGCAGTTAATTCTCGCTTTTAATAGCGTGTGGAAATAGCTTTAAACGGCCTTAAGTGATTTTAAAGTACGGTAAAAAAATACTTAAAATATTATATTATATTTAAAAACTGTAAGGAAAGGTTGGCACGGACTTTTGCGGCATTTGGAAAAGCTAGGAACGTTTTTAAACGCCACGATAACGGAAGTAAAGTTTAAAAATGAAGTACTTATTTTTTACCCGTTCGAATTAGTTACAGGTAATAATTTACAACTTATACCAGCTATGTCATTTAATGCCAAGTAATGCCGGTTAGTACCAGTTCATGCCAATTATGCTAACAGGACAGCTAATAGCCATTTTCAAAAAAAAAAAAAAAAAAAAAAAAAAAAAAAAAGTTAGGTACATTTACCTAATTACACAAGTGTACCTTACGTACAGTAAATATGTGGATACCGACTTTGACAGAGCAGACCGTCTTAATCGGTGGTTTTGAGCGGTGCTAAAGCGGTCTCATCGATTTACCCCACGTCGGCCAACGACAGTGCGACAACTAAATGCTGTTGTGTAACTGGGTAGTTGCTTCGACAGCTGGACAAGGTTTCCAAGCTAAAGATGGTCGAATGAAGGCGAGTCGGCAAGACACATCATCTTGTCTCTTATGCGCGGCTTCTGCAATTGAGCTGCGCTTTTGCTGCAACTCCGTACTTTAGGTACATTTACCTACTGCGCTGCACTGCGCTGCACTGCGCTGCACCTGCTGCTGTTGCTGTTATTATCTGCATTTTCTTTTTTTTTCCTCTCTTCCCTGCTGGTGCTGGTGCTGGTGCTGCTGCTATTACTACTACTACCTCTTTTCATCATCTACTTTCTTATTCCCTTCCGATCCAGCGGGAACAAGCCGTATACTTAGGTATATATCTACCTAACTTAAATATATAACTACCTACCTATACCGTTTATATACTATATACCGGGTTGCCGGAGCCGACGAGGCGCAAACGAACGTTTTTATTAACTTCCAAATTACCAAACGAACGGACGAACCAGACCTGACAACTCACGTACTTATCAAAATTAATACTGTGATTCGACGGTTGGCATGAGCTGAGGTCATTATTATTTTACCCAATATCTACCGAGAAAAAAAAAAAACAGAAGACAGAAAGAGGGTTAGAAAACAAGAGCATACCTATTTTCTTGCTTATACAGCTCACGCTCGCGCTACCCAATAATTCCAACTCGTCTTTTTTCCAACCTTGCGTTGTTGATCTGCGATCGACCAACCGACCGCGACTCGGATCTGACTTGCTATCGATAGTCCCTCAAGTCTTGCCTT